>JAVJIX010000100.1:1805000-1835000 GCA_036785185.1 Paratrypauchen microcephalus | reverse complement strand
TGTTTCACTGACCACAGCAGGACCCTCACACTGACATACAACATGTACAAAGCTCATGAAAAGATTTTTGAGAAGTGGACCAAAAAATCAGTTATATTAAAAGTAATCTAACAGAAATAACAGCAGTAATTTGATTCATAAGCTATGTAACTTGCCATGATCTCAGGTGTGATACTGGTGTGGCCACAGTGTGCATGTCGGATGTTGCTCACAGGAGTCCAAGGAACGCTCAGGGAGTTGGTGTGTTTGCTCAGACACATGAAAAATTAGGGGGAACATTGCCCACAGCCCTTTTTTACTACAGAGATAGGGGAGAGCTGTGTTGTCATGTTACCTTTATTGCACTAAAGTGTTCAAATAAAGTTGTATGTATATTTTGTAGGCAGCAGGTCAGCCTAAACAAAATATTGGCCTATGCTGGAGTGGCAAGGCCAACAGCTGGTCTATCTCTATTTGGAATATCCAGCTGAGTATCATTTTTCCTAATACATAAACTATTGCCCAAAATAGAGCGTTAATATATATATTTTTCAGATTTTAGATTTTACAGTTTATTGTGGATCCTTATTAGCAGAGTAAGGCTACGTTTATATGATGACGGTCTGAACAGAAAAGTGGCGTTGTGTTTTCACTTTTTAGACGAGCGTTTAGACGAGCGTTTTCAGGAGGAAATCTGCGTGCGTACGGTGACGCAAAAGTGTCTGGAATTCGATTGGGTATGCACGGCAGGCAGCTAGGTGGCGCTGTGATACATTATCACTATGTCCGCGCACATGCGTAGAATCTTCCTTCTTCTCATCTGCGCCGCGAAAAGCAAAACAAAACATGGCTACCGGTAGAAAAAAAAATTACGTGTTTCAGACCACGTTAGACTACAAAGCAACGAAGGCGCAACAAGGTGTGGACATAAACAAGGTATGTGACGTAAACACGTATGTGACGTAAACACGTATGTGACGTAAACACGTATGTGACGTAAACACGTATGTGACGTAAACACATACGCGACGTCAGCAGATTTGACCAGAGTTTTGCGTCTTGGGCAGTGTAGACGGAAACGCTACGGTGGAGCGTATTCAAGTTTTCCACTTTGGAGGGCGGTTTCAGTTTTTTGCGTTTTTAAGCCCTCAAAATGCCGTCACCGTCTAAACGTAAGGCACTTCCGATAAAATATTTTGTTGTTTTTACCCGTAAGCGTTCTCGTGTAAACAGGCCCTCAGGCTGTCACTATTAGCAAAAAAATCAAAAATAAATAAAAATGTAAGTCGTTTTATATACATCCAGTAAAAACTGTGTCAAAAAAAGAACACAATCTTAAACAGACAGGATTGACCCATGGCTAAATTAAGATGAAGTTAGGAATAAAACATAAATATCTGAAGTCAACAGAGGTAAATGATGACTTAGTGATTCACTGTCACTGTCAGTCAAGAAAGGCTAAAGTAAGTCTGACAGTGTTCAATGCATAACTACTCAAACCACTGTCCAGAACACTGACCCGTTTTACTGCCAGTGTGGCGATCCCCAGGATGGCCGCCCCTCCAACGCCCAGGACCAACCGAGCGTTGGAGAGCAGGAAGTTTATGACGAAGGCGATCCCATCCTCCCCTCTGCGTCGTGTGCTCTGGAAGTCCATCACCTCCCTCTGCGCTTACCCTGCACGGACACGGAAAAGACATACACTACTTATGAACTCACACATTTGTTTTGTAAAGATGATTAAGACACAAAATCCTATCCATATATACTCAGAAAAATGTTATATTTCCTACAGGCAACAGCAACAATAGTCATGTTTTGGGGTAATGCTTTGATTGTTGAAGTTTTTTTTTTTTTGTATTGTGCAAACCAGAATGCCCAAGAAACCCACGCAGACACGAGGATAACTGCCACCCAGAAAGACCTTAATTTCATTTCACGATAAACTCCCATAGATCATTTGATGTTGTCATGTCAATACTGAAAATCTGTTGTTGAAATTATATATTTTAAAATGAAAGGTTTCTATTTACACGCCATCAACGGTAAGTAAGAACACTGTTGTATTTCTAAATCTACCCTCATGCTCACAGAGGGGGTGGTCTTTGGCCCTATCTTGCAATCACACATAACGGTGGAAACTCTAGTGCAGATAGTAAACCAGCTACACCACAAAAACATATCACTTTTTCCATAGGCCAATTATAACTGACCTACATGTAAAAACAACGACTATTCGCTATGTATAACTAATATATAACTAAATCCAATTGCCAAGAGCTACCTTGAAAATCATATACAGTGGTACCTCACCTTACGAAATTAATTCGTTCCAGAAGTGGTTTCGTAACATGAATTTTTCGTAAGTTGAGTAGCTATTTCAATGGAAAAAGCCTGATTCATTCCAAGGCCCCGATCCAAGTTTTTTTTTAAATAGTGTAACTTTTTTTTATAGTGTAACACTGTGTTCTGCGTCCTGATTGGCTAAGAGACTGTAGACCCAGGACTAAACGTAGACTAAACCAGGTCTAAACAAGGTCTATACCTGGACTGGACCAGGACTAAACCTGGACTAAACCAGGACTAGACCAGGTGGATTAAAGCGCCGTGTGCGGGTCTATTTCCTGGTTTCTCACGAGTCACAGCTGAGGCGAGCAGCGAGGAGTGGACCGCACGCAGTCCGAGCGCATGAACGAACGCAGGTAAGAGCCGCGGTGGTTTAATCCTGGTTTAGACCTGGTTCAGACCTGGTTTAATCCTGTTTTAGAGGAGGCACGGTTTGAGCACGGGTCTCGTCCTCTCAGCCCCGCGTCGGGTCACACATGTGTCCCCGCGCACACTTCTCCCCCCTCCCCCTTCCCCCCAAACTTCACTATTAATACATTTTGTTGAAAATCTATGAAAGTTTGAGTGTTTAAACAGAGACACGTGAGAAAAGTTTAAATCCAGTCTGAGAAAAGCGTATAATGTGTGTGGCTGAGCGCGCATTATTTGAATTTTTGAGATTTCGCA
This sequence comes from Paratrypauchen microcephalus, assembly GCA_036785185.1. Classification (NCBI taxonomy): domain Eukaryota; kingdom Metazoa; phylum Chordata; class Actinopteri; order Gobiiformes; family Gobiidae; genus Paratrypauchen; species Paratrypauchen microcephalus. The sequence continues at coordinate 1,832,009 of JAVJIX010000100.1, read as the reverse complement.
TTTCGTAACTTGAATTTTCTTTCGTATCTAGAGACCAAAATTTAACGTGAAGGCGTTTCGTAACTTGGAATTTTCGTTTGTTGGGTCTTTCGTAAGGTGAGTTACCACTGTACTCTTCTCCACAGTGTTTATGACAGGTTAGATTACTTATTTCACTAAAACATGGGTTTATATAATTATATTTTATTAAATGTTTAACTGTTTGTTTTCAACTGTTTGTATTTTAACTGTTGCTTTTAACTGCCTATAATGTATATTATACTTGTTGTAAGGCGACCTTGAGTGTCCAGAAAGGCGCCTAATAAATAAAATGTATAATAATTAGGGCTGTCAAACGATTAATTTTCTTGATCGCAACTAATCTCAGAAATTTCATAGTTAATCGCGATTAATCGTGATTTATTTTGCATGTTTAAAATTGATATCTTGCAGTAAGACCGTTCGAATCTAAAGTTAAACTCACAATGCAAAATATTTCTCACCATTTTTTTTATTTCAAAAAAGTGCAGAGAAAGGAAAAAGTAAGTAAAGTAAGTAAGGAAAGTAAGGAAAGTAAGTAATGAACCAGTAATAGTGCTTACTTTGAGAAATTGTAAATAAATGATTGAAGCCCGCTCGAGCTGCCTACGGATGCGTAGAAGGAACAAAATACTAGCAAACTCAAAATAGCGCGTTTAACCGACAATGAGTTTAATTAATACAACCAAATGAGCTGCATATGGATGGTAGAATTGCGGAAAATGCTGGCAAACTCTGATTGCGATTAAAAAAATTGTTCGCGATCATAACTCTAATCACGATTAATCGCTATTAACGCGTTAATATTCCCAGCCCTAATAATAATAATAATAATTATTATTATTATTATATATTTTGATTTGACTAAAAATCTCACCTAGTTTTAGCCATTTATTTTATAGTATTTTATTGTATTTAATCGTATTTCATAGACTTATTTTCTGTAGAGTTATAATTTTACTACTGGTTGGGAATGGGCATTTATGTATTTATAGATTTATTTTTGGTGAAATTATAATTTTACTTCCTGGTTGGGCATTTATGTGTTTATATATTTATTTTTGGTTAAGTTATAATTTTACTTCCGGGTTGGGCATGGGCATCAAATAAAAATTTGCACATAAATTACAAGGCATTTATTGTGTCAACTCAGTGTTTAATCTGTCAGAAAAACGTGTCCCTTGCGTAAAATGTTGGATGGATAAATTATGATTAAAAACAAAACCCGTCATATGCACTTTAAACGCTTCATAATACTCCGCATTTTTGTTTTCATATGGCATCACTATCTGTCATAGGAGATCTGCTCCTTCCCAAAGGCGCACGGACCCAAAATGGTCTATAAATAGTCCGTGCCTGGGCCCTTGTGGCCTGGGTTCGTACACGAATCCAACCCCCAACCGTGCGTAAAAGTTCCTCTCCAAAACAATAGCGCACATTTGTTCTTTCTAATTTTACATTAACTTTCACCGCGATCGCTATGAAGTAAAGCTATAATTAACGAGCACTCTCAAATATGTAAACTGGTTTTAAAAGAATCAACTTGCAGACATTTAAAAGCAATTAAACACGCCTGAAAACTTGTTTAGACCTGTCCCGGATGCTAATGGCGCTAGCGCTTCACTAACTCGCCAGCGTAAAGCTACCAAAATCTTCAATAAAATGCCATCCTTACCACAAAAAAGAAAGTATAACGCCGTATAATCGTAAATCATCAGCGGCAATCCGAACCCAGGCGCTTGGAGCTTCAGAAAACACGTAAAAAGTCACAATAATCCATTGTTGTGGTGCGCAGGCACAAGCTGCTCGGGCTTCTACTGCTGTGGTGAAGGAGGGAGGCGGCCACAGCGCCACCATGTGTTCAAGGTCGTTATTATTATTTAACCTCATTTAATTTTGAAGTATTTGTTTTTATAATATCCTCCTGGGACCCCCCCAAAAAGTGTATCTAAATTATTATTAATTTATTATTATTATTATTATTATTATTATTATTATTATTATTATTATTATTATTATTATTATTATTATTATTTTCTAATTGGAGGTAAATGAACACCTTAACATTTACATTTTATTAATTTTATTTTTATTCATATTTTTGTAACATGTCCTCTGTAATGGACTGTAATAGTGTTAAATCCATGTCAAGTTAACCCAGTGCTTCTCAAATAGTGGTGCGGGCCCCCCTGGGGGGGCGTGGCGTGATGCCAGGGGGCATGTATGTATGACCCTGGAAAACATGTTTTTTTGCTGTACTGTACTAGAACTAAGTGTAATTGCACATCAACAACAGTAGTTGGCAGTGGCGTTCTCACATGCGATTTACGCACAGTCTCACCATTAACAAAACATCCTCTGTCACAGAAAAAACACGTATATTCCACTGAGTCGTGTTCTTTAGTCCGACAGAAGCTGACGCATCAGTGGCACAAGGAGAGAGCGTTTTTTTTTCAATGCTTTTAGCTTATGCAAATGAGGTGGTTTTAAGTTTCATTTCTGTAAAACGTAAACAAATGTGCGCAAAGCTGCATTAAAAACACATTAATATTTGAGTCCTCAGTGCAGTCTTTGTTGTAAGTTTCTTTCTTTTTTTTGTTTATAAAGTTGATAAAAGGATACAATGGTGTTCTAATAACAATTTTCTAGACAAATAATACTATTTATAGTCGCGCGCAGGAAGGGGGGCGTGAAATTTTTTCTTCTTCCTAGGGGGGGCGTCACAGAAAATAATTGAGAAGCACTGAGTTAACCTAACATAAACCGAACAAAAACATTTTTTTCGGTCGGTTTTACAGTCGCCTCAAAAAGTTTTTAGACTCCTTTTTAATTTATTATTTATTTATTTATGTATTTTTATTTAATTTTTTATGTTTTATTTTCATTTTTTTATGTATTTTTTTTTTTTTTTACTTATTTATGTATTTTATTTATATATTTTTTATATTTTTTACGTGTTTTATTTATATATTTTAGATGTTTATGCATGGTTATTATTATTATTATTATTATTATTATTATTATTATTATTATTATTATTATTGATAATAATGATAATAATAATAATAATAATAATAATAATAATAATAATAATAATAATAATAATAATAATAATAATAGTCATTTATTTATTATTATTATTCATTAATTAATTTATTTATTTTTATCATAGTGCAGCCACAAACTAGAGTCTATCTCAAAACTTAAAAGATGTCCACTATAAAGGACACAAATGAATGGGCGGGTCTCAGGAGGATATTGATTTATTCATATTTTAATTATTCTATTTTTTTCTCTGCAAATACAACATTAATTGTAGGCATAGGCCATTTAAGTCTTTTTTAATAGGCCCATCATATTATTTTGAATGTACTGAGTAAGTAAAAATGTAGGTATCTATACTTTACTTAAGTAGTCAATATTAATTTGGATATTTTTGCTTCATTACATTTGAGACCAGGTATTTGTAGCTTCTAGTCCACTATATTCTGGAAAGTATTTTTTATTATTGGCTGAGGCCTGCTGAAAAGGCAGAGGAGTTTATTTTTAACACTTTCACAGTTTAAGTAAACAGAAAATATAGAAATAAAAACAGTTAAATTCATAAAGTACTTTGTTTTTACTGTTTAAAGATGCATTGTGTAACTTTTCCCGTGGAGGGTCCGGCAAATGTGTTTCTCCCTGGAGATGTTGGATGAGACTTTTTAGGGACCGAGCCCGAAGGGGGACGAAGGTCCCTATTGTTGTTGCTTTGTTTCCGTATTATTATTATTCTTGTTCATACACGCTGGGGCAATTTTGAGCATGTTCCCATGCTTCAAAACAAACGAAACTTTGCACGGGCATCACAAAGTGCTGCCAGTACGACCACACAAAGTCTCGTCCCTGGGGGACCTGGGGGTCCCTGGGAGACCCCCCACTGGGGGACCCCCAGTGGGGGGTCTCCTAGACCGTACCTCAGATGGGCATAAATTTTGGTAAGCATAATCTTAAGACGTTGGAGATGTTAAATTGCGAAGGATTTTCAAATAGGCGGTAATATGACGATACGGCGGATCGATAAAGTTAGGTATGGAATTTGAAACACTTCTCCTACACCGTACCTCAGATAGGCTTAAATTTTGGTGAACATAATCTTAAGACGTTGGAGATGTTAAATTGCGAAGGATTTTCAAATAGGCGGTAATATGACGATACGGCGGATCGATAAAATTAGGTATTTATTGAATGGGAGTGATGAGTTATGAATGGGAGGTATTTGTTGCTAGGCAACGCCCTGATCAAAGGTCTTTGATCTTTGTACCTTTGATCTGATATAGCTGCAAGCAGCAATGTGGGGACAAGCATCGAAGGTTCATGTAGGCCTCAGCATGTAGGCCACATGCAGGGTCTGACAGGGTCTGACAGAGTCTGACAGGGTCTGACAGGGTCTGACAGGGTCTGTTCTGACAGGGTATCTACAATGTCATGGCCACGCCCAACAGGAAGTGAGATAATTGTGCCAGGCACACGAAATTTGGTATGGCTGTGCGTCTCAGTAAGACGAACAAACGCAGGTGCGAGGTCCCGACCAACGCCGCTTGCGGCTTTAATTTAAATTATCCTTTATTTATCCCTGTAGGAGCAGTAGGCGTCCGGGGACCCATCTCCATGATCTTGTTGCTAGACTCGGTCAGGACCTCAGCTGGAGGATTTGACGTATAGAGCATGTTTTTGGGTTGATGGGGGAAACAGGAGTGACCGGAGGAAACCGGGCACACAGAGGCCCGGGTGACCTGGATCGAACCCAGAACCACTCAACCACCATGCTGCTGAGATGATGGAGAATATTGCTTTGTCTGGAATGTTTCACAGTACAGCATTAAACCTTTCTATCTTCATGGAGACCAAACCAGACCAGCAGGGTTACAGGTCAGATCTGTGGAGAGACAAAGCCGCTCACAGTCACAATGCCTGTTTTTTTTCTGAGGTATTTTAAGTTTTATTCTATAAAACCACCTAAAATTTAATAAAATAACATAGAGCTGTTTAATGTCATACTGTGGAACAATCTAGGCAGAGCAATAACATATCCATGGAAACAAGCAGGTGACAAACCCTCCACCAGAAAAGTTACACAATGCACCTTTAAGTAGGCTAATAAGATAAGATAAGATATACAACTGAGTACTTCAATCAATCAATCAATCAATCAAACTTTATTTATAGAGCACTTTTCATACAAAAATGCAACACAAAGTGCTTTACAGTGATTAAAAAATCCACATTGTAAATAGAATAGGCCAGAGGTCTTCAACAGGGGGGTCGCGACCCCTAGGGGGGTCGCGGAGGTACTGCAGGGGGGTCGCGAAATCCTTTGATTTCACTTTAAAATAATATAATTTTATATTTTATAGTGTAAAATACAGTATTAACCTGTGTATTATTTCCTTGTATTGGATGTACCATAACAGAGTAGCAATGTTTATACATGACACTAAGCTCAATTTAATATAAAACACAATTCTATGGCGTATATATAGTAGGGGGTCCCTGGCCCAGTTCGCCATCTGTTTGGGGGTCCCTGGCCTGAAAAACGTTGAAGACCCCTGGAATAGGCACCTTAATAACAGGCATCTTATTACGCACACTGAGAAGCACTTTAGGCTAAGCCCATCAGTTGTATTTTTACTGTAATTTATTGAATTACATGCTACTAATGTATAGATACTAAATTGTTTTTATGTTTGTGATCATAACACATGTACTAAATTGTCTAATGTCTGCAACTGCAACATATTTTCTATTGTCTGCTGTATCTTTATGTCTGGGACTGCGGATGGAAATTAGCACTGTGCTAAATCCGGCATATTTACGTCGGTTTGTGTGATCTTATACAAATTGTGCGTTCATTAATATACATTGTCCCTTCCAAATAAATGAATAAATAAATAAAATAATAATAATAATAAAAACAGCCCACATTTCCTTCTACCCACTCAACCAGCCCCCCACAGGTGCCCGACACTACACAACCAAACAAACGAAACAGTAATACACATATACACGCATGCACACGCACACACTAACATGCTAAAATACATAAAAATACACATAGTAAATATAAAGAGTGAGGCGAATACGAACTGTCAGAGGAGCTGTCTACACCAAGAGCAGAGAGCTTATTTCACCCCTGAACTGGGGTTATTCATTTTTACTGCTGCACTTTTGCTTTATTGAAGTTTTGTTTTATTTTGTACAATAACAATACAACTCAAATTTAACTGACTCTGAAAATTAGTCACTTTAACATCCTGAACGGAAATATTCAGGGTTTCAATAGGCTAGAAATACTTGTGTTCTCCTTCTCAAGTGTGAAAACCAACTACTTCAAGTGTGACTATAGGCCTTCCCTATTTTTATCTCTCTCTTCTCTTGAACTCTTTGTTTGAGTCATTAGCTGAGTGAACTTTAACTCTCACACTTTAAAAGCTGCACTGCGTAACTTTTCTGGTGAAACTGGTATGCTACATGTTTGTCTCTGTGGAGATGTTGTTACTTTAAGTTTGAAATGTTGCAAAGTATGACATTATTTGTATATCTACCCTCTTTTATTTTGGGTGTTTTTGTTGCTCATCTCTACTGCGCATCTTCACAGATCTGACTTGTAACTTAGCTTAATGACGCCACCTGCTTGTCCGAGATAGACATGTTTGTTTTTTTTAAATGTAGGTAGGTCATGCGCAGTGTTGTATAGTAACGAAGTAATAATACTTCACTACTGTACTTAAGTACATTTTGGGAGACTTTGTACTTTACTTGAGTTTAAAAAAAAACTTTTACTTTTACTTCACTACATTTCCGAATTTAATTGCATACTTTTACTCCGATACATTTTCAATGTGCCGTTTAGTTACTCGTTACAAAAAAACCTCTACTGACTGAAGGAAGTCAGGACGTGCCTGGGCTTGTTCACTACTTGCGCATGACAATCAGCCTACACCTGTTGGTTTTATGCAGCTAGTTTAATCAATCAACATCCCTGATGGAAGAGGAGACAGCATCCACGTCGGCTACAAATGAAGGGGGACCTGACGACGAGCATCCCTGGCCGTACTTAAACACAATGTTCTCTTACGCTGATATGAAGGATTCGTCCTATCGAATGAAGTGCCTCTTGTGCCTTCCAAGAAACGTGGAAATCCTATCTTACAGAAACTCCCCGTCCAACCTCAAGAAACACATCGAGGTACACTGCCTGACAAAAGTATTACGACAATTGTGTATTTCTGAACTTTCATAAATTATGATAAAAAGACGTATTGGTAATGACAACAAATCAATTTATTGATATATTAAAGCACATTTCATCATGTGTAAAGGCATATTATTGCAAAAATGGGGGCTCATCGCAGTGTAGCTCTAACTCAACCTGGTCTAAACCAGGACTAGACTAGGACTATCGTCCTAATACTTTTGTCAGGCAGTGTAAGTTCTAGATTAATGAAATTGTTAGTGTCTATTCCAATTTCAGTAACCATAGCATGGACATTCTAGACACCGTTGTGAAACCTTGAGCTTAACATGTAGAAATTAACTTTGTGTGACATTGTTTCAGTTACACAAAGAGTATTTGACGATGTTGGAGCTAACAGGCTACCTAGCTTTTTCGGCTCAAGGGAAGGCATAGCTGTAGGCTAAGTGTAACGAATGAGAAAGGAAAAAAAATAACATTAACATGTGCCGACTTTTAAAAATTTAAACAAGCGCTGTGTGTTTGTGCTATCTACAGTAAGTAACAAAGCGAGGGTTAGCTTCAGACTGACTTTTACTTGATACTTTTACTTGTACTTTTAATGACATTACTTGAGTACATTTATTTTTACATTACTTGTCGTACTTAAGTACAAGAAGTTCCAGATACTTTAAGACTTTTACTCAAGTAACATTTCAGTCAGTGACTTCCACTTTTACCAAAGTCATTTTTGGGAGGGGCACCTATACTTTTACTTGAGTTTGATTTTCCACTACTTTATACAACACTGGTCATGCGATACTTTTACTGACTTGACTATATTTCCGAACTCTTACTGAAACAACCAAATGGAGTACTTCTACCACTGGCAATAAGTGCCCTGCTATTTTCTTGCATCTGTTTTCGACCTAGATTCTTATCACTGCTCGCGCCCCTGTGGTCAACCTGAGATCATTTGAATAGTTTCCTCTTGATTTGTTATGCCACCTCAGCTCACACTTCCTTGTTGTGCAGTTTCCTCATTAGAGACATGCACATCACATGGACAGAGAGATGCGCAAACAGGCACATGACCACACTGGGGTTTTCCTCTGCGCGTCTGATGTCCAAAAGTGTGATCTATGGAGCTAGAAGGAACGCTCTAACAAGACTGGACCTGGTGAAATGTGATCATGTGTGAAGAGAGTGTATGGCTGTCTGGTTTTGGTTGCATTAAGGATTGAGTCAGACCACACACTTTTGTTAGTGACATGAACAGGCTAACCTATAAAGGAGGTTAGTTCACAAAAACTTTGTAGCACACTCAATATAATCACCAAGAAAGCTATTTTAGATTTTGACAAGTCGTGTATGTTAAGCCTAATTCAAGGAAATTAATTTGCATGTTATTTAATGCCATAGTATGTATATTTTTAGCCAAAAAAAGTTTTTGGTTGTTTTTACTGCACTGAAAAACTACAATATCCTACAGTATGGCATAAAACCCATATAGAACGTTCTGAAGTGTCTTTTTCTTAACTTTGTATTTCCATAGAATAATGCAGACAGAGCTATATTCAATCAATCAAACATTATTTATAATATTTCATACCATACTCCATACAACTGTACAACAACTCACCCTTGTGTAATAGATAATACTCCCTACAACTGTATATAACTGGGATTAGACATCTTATTTGATATTGTAGTTTATATTTTATTATTTATTTTTCTATTTTATTCTGATTTGAACATATACATTTAGTATCATTTTTTATTTGTATAATTATGTCTCATTTGACATGCCGGGCTATTGCTCTTTTTCTGCTATTCCACCTATTTTTTGTTACCCTCTGTTATATATGATATGATGATGAGTGAGCTACTGTACCCAAATCATTTCCCTTGTGGATCAATAAAGTTTGTCTAAGTCTAAGTTGACATGCCACTTCCAAAAAAATGTTTTTGTTTTGTCTTTTTTGAGCGTAAAACGAAAAATATTTTTTACACATTTTGCAATTTTATTTATTTATTTTGTACGCAGCAGTAGCTCAGTTGGTGCGTTCGTCCACTCGAATCCCAACTCTTGCCGTTAAACATAGCCGGTAGAGTGGTCAGATCCGCCGGTCCGCAGGCTGGAAGTGCGATCGCGCAGATGGGCAAGACGCTTAACCCACCTCGCCCCTATAGTGTCTGAGCATGTGAGCATTGATGTCTATATTGAGTCTATTTTTAGGTCTATTTTTAAATGATTTAAGCCATTATTTATTATATCTTGTTTTATTGCATGCTACTTTTTCCTGCTGTTCTTGATCTGTGCGTTGCAACACTGGAATTTCCCCACTCTGGGACTAATAAAGGCATATGTTCTCTTATCTTATCTTATCTTATGTAAAGCGCTTTGAGTGCCTTGAAGGAGGAAAAGTGTTGTATAAAAATGTGGCCATTTACTATTATTTATTTCTTTATTTCTCAACATACACATGCATTATCAAATTCTGCAATAATTCTGCAGTATGGCATTTACTATTGCGTATTTACACGTATATCGGTAGAAGAGTAAGTATTTAGGCAAAAAGCAGGTACAGAAAGTCCATGTTTAGACACCTGAAGAGCACAGGGCTACATAAAGTTATACTTCAATCATGTACTGTGCATACTACTTGCATCAGAGTGTTTTTGAATGATGACACTACACCATGTTTTTGTTTTTGTCAGAGCAGAGACGGCCCATGGCCAGCCTCCCCTGCATGGCTGTGTGGTGAACTGCAGGCAGAGAGCATATAAGTGAGAGGGGATTGAGCCGGCGCTTACAACTGATACAAGCTGGAAATACACCCACATATCACAACACGATACTACTCCACCGGTAAGGCACCAGCTCACTACTGTATCACAACTTCATGTTTTTTTTATTAATATCTTATGTTTAAAAATGGAATTCTATGTAAATGCATCAGCTTTTTCAAATACGTGGAGAATAACGTGAGTATTTTGTTTTGTTTTTTTGCAGACAATGGATGAGGCAGTGATCACGGGGACACCAGACTATGACTTTGGAACTGTAAGTGCTATTTTGCATGAATAAATAACAAAGGTTATATTGCTTTTTTGGTATGTTTGTGAAAATAATGCTCATATACTGATGCTTTGTGAATTTGTGGAGCAGTAAAGAATGGGAGATTGTGGTTTACTATTAACTCAATTGAAGTTTCAAGTGGTTTTCTTGACAGTGCATGTTTCAATGACTCTAGAAATGATCATATTATATTTTTGAGTCGTACTTGCTTATGATGTTTCCCACGATAATTAAAAAAATGCAGCACTATTCTTTTTTTCACTCTTCTTTTTTTTCTATTGAGACGTTATTGCTTTGTCTGGAATATTTTTGAGCCATAAAACCACGTGTAAATTGAAAAATATAAGCTAGAGCTGTTTAACGTCATACTGTGCAATGACATCTCCATAGAAACAACCAAAACGTTCCTCGGTGCGCCTTTAAATTTCAGTGTTGCAACATATAAAGTTCAGGAAAAGCAGCAGATAAAATAATGCAATAAAAAGAAAAGAAAAGAAAGGTGCAGGAGGTACTTTGTAATAAATACTGTGCTATTTTGATGGATAATATGGGATGCTGCAAAACTTAATAGCAAAATAAAGTTAGCACATGGTGAGATTTGCAAGTTCTTACTGATGTTCAAACCAGTTCCATCCACACGACATTTTCCATCTCTTCCATCTGATGCACTTTTGTTGTTTTTAAAGTGACCTAGATGAGCTTACCCGCTTTGAGTGAAACATCTGCTAAATGTCAGCCAGTTTGGAGATGTTCCGTTGTTTCTTCTGCTCCTTACATCATCTCTTATCTAAGCTGCACATCTCCTCGCGTCGCATTGCCAGGGGGCCCCCTCTTCGGCCCCCCTCTGCTCGGTTACCCTCAAGCCCCCTGTGCACGGTTAGGAGAGCAGCAGGAAGCAGAGCAGTCGTGGTTTTTCAGGCACTGCAGACACAACACCTGCACCTGTAGCGTTGGTTAGCCGCTGTTTGCTCGCGTACGTCACAGCTTGCGTGACACCGAGGCTGGTTATTCCCACAAGAACACTGAGATACAACGACAGGAAGTTCAAAAACGTTATCAGCGACAAGATCAGCTCACCATCCAGCAGTGTTGAGTTGATGCAAGGATTCAAAACTGCAATATTATTAGAAATCAAACACGTATACAGTGCCCAACTATAGCCAGAGATGGGAAGAATACTTTCAAAATGTATTTAGTTACAGAGACACCGAATACCTACGTTAAAATGTATTCAGGAACGTATTCTGATACACGTTCCAATCAGAGTACTGCATTCTGAACACTTGGAATACTTTTACACAGGGCTACATTTTGTATAGAGTAAAACGCAACATAGTAGGGCTGTATTATCACGATTTGATGATACATGAGATAATCGACAAATTGCACATGATTGTCTGTGATGTATTTGTTGTTTTAAGAAGCAAATGCATTATAGCAACAATATTTATTAATATTTCTTTGTTAAACCACTAACTTAATATGGAATACATGTATTTTAGTCATCAGAACAAGTGAGTATGTCAAGTGTATTGCATAAACAAGTTTCCTACCACTAAATAAGGTGTGGTCACCAAAAAATGGCTAAAATAGACCAAAAACTACACTTATCTATATAGCAGCCCACAATAATGTACCTTGTAATAATAAAATATATAAAAAAAAACACACACACACAAAAAAATACTGTATCACCAAATTTAGTATCACCATATACTGATATTTCAATATTTTTGCAATATTCTGAACATGTATTCTTAGTACAAGTATTCAATTACTTCCCAACACTGACTATACTTACTCAAGAAAACAGATGTTTATTTGGGGACGGTTGAAACTACAAGTCATTAAAAGTATTGTAAGTGTAAATTGAAGTTAAAGGGACTTCCTAGTGGAGGGTCTGTCGCTTGTTCATCACCATGGAGATGTTTTTGCTTTGCCTGGAGTTTTCCACACTCGTACGACATGTTTTTCAAGCTAATCTTCAACTGAATAAAAGCACAATTTTCAGTTTTGATGCCATGCAACGAAACATTTCAGGCAAAGCGATCGCATCTCCATAGAAACAGGGAGATAGAAAATTAAAAAGTGAAATAGTGCACCTTTACCGCAACATGTGGTCATACTGGAAGGACACTAAATAATATGCAAGAAGAAGAAGAAGAAGAAGACGCATGAGGGAAACAAAATATGTGAAAAAACAGTGCAAGAAAGACAAATGTTGAAATCATTGTGAGTGTAAAAGTGAGAGTGAGAGTAACCAAAACTTTTATCATGTAAAATATATTACTAGTGTAGTAAAAGTATGAGGTCTACTAACTACTCAGGGAAGTAGGCTACAATTTTATTAAAGTAAAAGTTGATTAAACGTATCATAAATAAAAGTAAAAGTAGACTCAATGTATCTTATCTAATCTAGCCTAGCCTATCTGTGTTCATGCTATTGTGTCACAAATGAACTTGGGCAATGGACCACAACTTCTTTTTAACTTGTTTGTTATGACAACAGGTACTCAAATGTAAACTTATCATGGTCTGTTGAATCTGTATTTACTTGACTAACTATACTGAAAGAAAATTAAAAGCAGCAATTCCCCATAAAATAATACAATTTATATAAGCCTTTTTTATTTAATGGATATAGTAGAATACTGTAAACCATTGAATATTGGGATAATATTGTACTAGATTTAGATATCATGACTAGACTTAGACTTAGACAAACTTTACTATTTACTAATTCCTATTTGTTCACGGAGGTGAATGGGAAACCAGTACGCTTGTGTTGGAATAAAATTTTTCTTAAAGTTTCAGGTTGTTCATAATATTTTGAAAAAGAAAGGGTTGATCAAATAAAAAATACTTTTGTAATAGATTTGAGTTTCTCTGGACAAATATTTGGACTTATTGCTGTTTTTGGGGTATATTTGCCATGAGTTTTCTGATCTGGCCCCTTTGGAATCAAAGTAGGTTGGATATGGCCCCCGGACCAAAATGAGTTTGACACCCCTGGTCTAAGAGGTATCCACACTTCAAACTCCACCCCTGCAGCCTGGTGTTTGTATCAGAAACATAGATGGCCTCTTGTGATGTCACCAACTACTTAAAATTGTTGTGGTCACTGAAGCCAGGACTAAGGTTTTGACCAGAAAGCTGCAAATGTACCGACAAAAATACCCAACCCACCAATAAATACGGTTGAGTTTAGTAACAAAAAGGTTCATTTATGTTGCAGTTCCTCTTTAAAACTGAATCTACATTGTGTTTTGTGCTTACAGACTTCTGATTACACCGATGACGACTACCTGACTGGGCCCACGGATGATGGCTTCGGCGTGTGTGACCGCACCTGGGTCCGAAACATCTGCAGCCAGTATGTGCCCCCTCTCTTCTGGATCATCTTCATCCTGGGCGCCGTGGGAAACCTCATGGTGGTCTTGATCTACTGCACCGTCCGCAACCGCATCAAAACCATGACCGATGTCTATCTGCTCAACCTGGCCGTCGCCGACCTCCTCTTCCTGTGCACTCTACCGTTTTGGGCTAAAGACGCGCTGATCGACTGGGGGTTCGGCGTAGGCGTGTGCAAGTTTGTCTCGGCGGTCTACAAAATCAACTTCTTCAGCAGCATGCTCCTCCTCACTTGCATCAGTGTGGACCGCTACATCGCCATCGTCCAAGTGACCAAAGCGCAAAACTTCAAGAAGCAGAGACTCTTCTATAGTAAACTAGCATGTTTAGCCGTGTGGGTATTGTCCTCTATATTAGCTTTACCCGAGTTCATCTTCGCCACAGTGAAGACGAACCAAAACGGCAGCTCTTCGTGTAAGCTCGTCTACTGGAACAACGCCAACAACAAAACGAAAATCTTGGTGCTAGCTTTGCAGATCTGCGTCGGTTTTGCTCTCCCGTTCCTTTTCATGATTTTTTGCTACTCCGTCATCATCCGTACGCTTCTCCAGGCGAAGAATTTTGAAAAACACAAGGCCCTAAAGGTCATTTTCGCCGTTATTTTGGTTTTTGTCCTTTCCCAGCTTCCTTACAACGGTTTTTTGATCATGGAGGCGACGCAAGCGGCCAACATGACCATTACGGATTGTCAAACGTTGAAGCATTTCGACATAGCGGGACAGATAGCTAGGAGCATAGCTTACACGCATGCTTGCCTGAATCCATTCTTGTACGTGTTTGTTGGTGTTCGTTTCAGACAGGACCTGCTCAAAATGATGAAGATAAGACCAGGAAGTTTGAGCAAAGTGGGTCTTATAAAATCACCAACCAGCTCCAAGCGTCTACCGTCCGTCATGTCCGATACCGAAACCACTCCAGCTCTGTCCTTATAAACTTCAGTGATATCTGTCCTGGTTAAAGGAGAATTAACGTTTTTTACAATCTGAGCCTTATTTTGGTAATAAAACAAGTTGTTTTACTCACCCATAGCACTTTGGTGTCATATGGAGCACTTCCAGAGATGTTTTAGATTAGCGTTAGGCTAACGCCGTTAGCCTAGCGTGACTTATAGCCATAGCTCTGGGCATTCCCCGAGCATGTAATATGCCCCGTGCGGGCTCCAAATAACACAAACTTTAACACTTTTCTATATCATAGAAGCTCAATGTCTTAGTCTACGCTTTCGTTTGAGTCAAAAGTGGCCTGTAATCCGAGATTTATCCATAATTTCGAGGAGATGAGGACGCCAGTGCGCATGTGCAGAGTCACATCTTATTTCGCTCTCAGCTCCCGGGACCCAAACATGAAACACAAAGCTGTAAATTATGGATAAATCTCGGATTACAGGCCACTTTTGACTCAAACGAAAGTGTAGACTAAGACATTGAGCTTCTATGATTTGAAAAGTGCTAAAGTTTGTGTTATTTGGAGACCGCTCACGTTATGGATATCGCTAATCTAAAACATCTCTGGAAGTGCTCCAAAGTGCTATGGGTGAGTAAAACAACTTGTTTTATTACCGAAATAAGGCTCAGATTGTAAAAAAAAAAAAAACGTTAGTTCTCCTTTAGGGCCATACTGTGCTAAAAACTACTGTTTTAAAACTTTGAATCTTGTTAAAATGTCATTCCCTATAAGGCTGAAAGATGAATTGAAATCAAATTGAAATCGCAATTTGAATTAGGAAACAAACAAAATCATATCATATCACATGGCTAACTTTGTACAAACATGCTCTGAAATGTGATTCTTGTGATAGTTTGTCAGTTTTCAAATTTCATTCAAATTTCAGTCCTTTCGTCCATTTTTCTGGACGCGTTTAAAAATCTGAACGTTGAAAATAATCCTATATGTAAAACAAATTGTATCTAATCTCGTTTGAAAAACTGAATGACAATGCTTTTCCGAAATCACGCCCCAGCACTGATGCCGACTAGTCGAAATCCACAAGTGCTCCTTCGTGTTTTTAAAGTCCTAGATTATTTCAATGCTCCAGCTGCCTGCACGGTGGAGCTAACCCACGTGGACATACTGTAAGCGGCTGCAATTTTAGCCTATTTCAAAGTGTTGCCTCAGGTTTTTATTCAACTATTCCATGATGTGGTTGCCATGGCGAACAAATGGTGTACTGTGATTATTATGCAAGATGACCTTCCTCTGAAAAAATGCACAATTTTTCTACATTGGCATTTTCTCCATTTTTATTTCCAAATTGAAGCGCAGTACTGAGATGTCACAATTCCATATATGCAGTAGTAGTAATTACAATATAGATCATAAAAGGTTTGTTTACATAACTCACACTGGCATTCTATGTGTATAAAGTGTAAAATATCTGTAAATATGTGTTGTTTTTTTTACATGATTCAGCATTATTTCTGACTTGTTTGCTGCTGTACCAATTTTCAAGATTTCTTTTTTACATTTTGTGTTAAAAAAATAAAATTAAAAAACAGATCCATTTTTTTTGCAGTTTTGCCTTTTAATTTCAAGTCCTATATAGTATTACGCAAAATCCACTCCAGTCTCTTCATCTTCAAAGCTCAAAATGCTTTAAAAACACAGTGGAGTGCTTCCTGTGTCACCACATGGCCTCACAACAGAGAACAGTGTTTTCTGTTTGAAAGAAGAACTCATCTTAAATATGCAGGGTTTGTGTGTTAAACGTGTGTGAATGAAAGAAAACACAACTCCTGGTTGATGAGGAAACAAGATTATAACACAGATCAGAAAATAGTGGAATAAAGTTTGGTCATCTGTACATATTGGGAGGTCTGTGGTCATATTTTTTTATTTGTCGAGACTACATTTAAAGCTTCTGCTGACAAAATTCAAAGATTTCTTCGACCAAAACAAAAAATTTTAGTCCAAAGACATGGGCTAAAACTGAATAATGCAATAGAAATGTGTTGCCAAATTGACCACAGGCACTAACGCAACACACGATTAGAAGAAGTTACCCAATGAGGCATGCTGTCCGTGCCAGAGTGACCGCCATCACCACCACAAAGCATGACCAGCAGGTGACCATGGCGAACAGCGGGGGGAGGGGCCACTGTGCCAGGCCTCTGTGGCTCTGCGGTTCTCCCACAAGCCGTCAGCTTCCTGTTTGTTTAAGAAATGATTATTTATGGCGTCAAGTTCCAAAAGCAAGACACAAGTGCAGAGTCAGCTCCATGAATGAATCAGGTTTGGTAAAGGGATTGTATGTAGCAACAAAAGGTACTGCAATCTATAGGGCTGTCAAAAGAGTCTAAACTATGATACGAATTAATACTAAAACTAGTATCAAAATTACAAACTAATTAAAGCAAGTATTTTTAAAAATCACATAAAATGATCAAATTTGACCTTTCCTAAACTGTTGAATCTTGAGTTTTATCAGAAGTACGTGGTGTAATAAACAAATATTATAATTTTGTTTTGGAAAAAAAAAGATCATTTTGGTATCAAAATTGGCATTGAGTCTGAGCTTTATGAAGCTGCATCAAAATCAAGTTTGAAATGTTAGTATTGTATTGCAGACAACACTACTACTGTGTGTGCTTGTGTAGTGTGGTTCCTCTAGATGATGTTAGGGTCATATACAGTAAGTCCATATGGGCTGGGCACATGAGGGCAGGGCACTTAAATAAAATTCATTCATTCATTCACTACATTCACATCTGAACCTGGGTTCCCAGTGCTTTTAAGCTCCTTACACAAAATGGATTATTGTGAGCTTTAGGACATGTTATAATGTGACCTCCTCAAAAACAGACCTGGAGTTGTGTTTTGTTTCATTCACACATGTTTGAATAATCCTGATTTGTTAGTCTGTCTACAGCCCCAAAAACTCTGTTCCACGTTGTGATGTCGTGTAGTGGTAGTTTTCAAGCTTTTACCTTTAGCTCAGTAGATACTGGAAATTCTGGGACTAAAATTATCCAAATGATTCTAGTGAAGGTGTATGGAGTTTAAAAACTCAGTGGAGCACTTGCTGTAATAACACATGACATCACAAGATGATGTCATGTGAGAGAAGAGAAGAAGAATTCAGCCTAAATACCTTTTGTGTTTTGGGTTTGTGTTTTAAACATGTGTATAAAACAAATCACAACTCAGGTCTGTTTGTGTTTGTAATCAGAAGATACTGTAGTGTCATGGACCCTTTGACCTTACAACATCACTATGGTATTATGAAGCTGATTTATTCTTATCAGTAAAAAGATATTTGATTTGACCATGTTTACCTCGTATCTGGGTACACAGTTAGGTCATGTTTATGGAATGTACAGTTTTTTGGTGTTATGTTATGTAAAGCGAAATAGGAACTTGATCACAAAAACAAATGAAAGGGGGATGTGACATCATAGACACAGGAATAAAGAGAAGTGGTTCCAAATCCTCTGAAACTCCTTTGTGACTCATTTAGACGCACTGACTGCAAACTACAGTATGACGGTGCTGCTTTAGAGCCAGTGTCGAGACAGTTTTCTAATATTATCAGTTCATCTAACTTCAGACATATTCACCTTGTCAGAAGAAGGTCTGTGGTTTGATCCTCAGAAAATGTGGCAGTGAAAGTGTGGAGTTTACATTTCTATGACTATCTATTTTTGTTCGGAAGGATTTTATTTGCAGTAGCTGATTTGTACTGCTTTAAAATCGTGAAATATAGTACTAGTTTGTTTTAAAGTGGTCCAAAGTTATTCATCACTTACCTTATGTATTCTGGGCATCCCAATTAGTCACATCGCATCTTGTCTCATTCTCATGAAACCAATCTCTTCTAAGTACCATATATACTGTAAGTCAATATTTCTATATGAGTAAACAGTGTCAGTAGAAAACGGTACCACATTATAAAAGATAAATGCAAAGCTTATGCCTGAATTTTGTTTTCTCTTTCCCTTCTACAGAATCTCAGAGGGACTTTTTTTTTTTTAAATTTAACCTTTATTTAACCAGGAAAGTTCCATTGAGATTAATAATCTCTTTTTCAAGGGAGTACTGGCCAAGACAGACAGATCAATACAATTACAAAACCATTTCAAAAACAATTTAAAGGAAAAGTAACGTTTTTTACAATTTGAGCCTTATTTCGGTAATAAAACAAGTTGTTTTACTCACCCATAGCACTTTGGTGTCATATGGAGCACTTCCAGAGATGTTTTAGATTTGCGTTAGCCTAGCGCGACTTTTAGCCATAGTTCGGGGCATATAATATATTCCCCGAGCATGTAATATGCCCCGTGCGGTCTCCAAATAACACAAACTTTAGCACTTTTCAAATCATAGAAGCTCGATGTCTTAGTCTACGATTTCGTAGACTAAGACCGCAAACATGTGCCCCGAGAACTCACATTATGGAGATCGCTAATCTAAAACATCTCTGGAAGTGCTCCATATGACACCAAAGTGCTATGGGTGAGTAAAACAACTTGTTTTATTACCGAAATAAGGCTCAGATTGTACAAATTTTTTTACTTTTCCTTTAAGCAATTACAAGCAATAAAATGTTTCAGAATTAAAAACATTTACAAACCATAGATTTCAATTCCAAACCTTTGAGCAAGATTTTAAACTGTCCTATAGAGACCAGTTCCTTTAGTTTCCAGTCTTTTTGTAGATTGTTCTAAGTTGTGGGAGCAGAATACTGGAACGCCCCTTTACCAGCTTCTGTGCGAACACTCGGCACAGTCAGCAGCAGTGCTTCCTGAGAGCGTAAAGAATAATGTCCAGTTGCTCTTGGTTGAAGATATTCACACAGATATGAGGGGAGCAGGCGCTGAATACCCTCTCTACACCCTGTACACAAATGACTGCACGAGCCCCTCTCCTGTCACCACATACACTCAACAAAAATATAAACGCAACACTTTTGTTTTTGCTCCCATTTTTCCTGAGATGGACCCAAAGATCCAAAATTCACTCCAGATACACAACACTACCATTTCTCTCAAACATTGTTCACAAATCTGTCCAAATGTGTGACAGCGAGCACCTCTGCCCCGCCGAGACAATCTACCCCACCTCACAGGTGCGCCACATCAAGATGCCGATCCGACATCATGACCAGTGCACAGGTGCGCCCCAGCCTGCCCACAATAAAAGGCCACCCCGAAATGTGCTTTTTTTTTGCTTTATTGGGGGTCTGGGGACTCAGAACCAGTCAGTATCTGGTGTGACCACCATTTGCCTCATGCAGTGCAACACATCTTCTTCGCATAGAGTTTATCAGATTGTCAGTTGTGGCCTGTGGAATGTTGGTCCACTCCTCTTCAAAGGCTGTTATGGACGAAGAACACAGGTGCATTTTATTGATGGCATTTTGAATGCACAGAGATACCGTGATGAGATCCTGAGGCCCATTGTTGTGCCATACATCCATGAACATCACCTCATGTTTCAGCAAGATAATGCACGGCCCCATGTTGCAAGGATCTGTACACAATTCTTGGAAGCTGAAAATGTCCCAGTTCTTGCATGGCCAGCATACTCACCGGACATGTCACCCATTGAGCATGTTTGGGATGTGCTTGGCCGGCGTATACGACAGCGTGTACCAGCTCCCACTAATATCCAGCAACTTCGCACAGTCATTGAAGAGGAGTGGAACAACATTCCACAGGCCACAATTGACAATCTGATAAACTCTATGCGAAGAAGATGTGTTGCACTGCATGAGGCAAATGGTGGTCACACCAGATACTGACTGGTTCTGAGACCCCAGACCCCCAATAAAGCAAAAAAAAAAAAAAATGCACATTTCGGGGTGTCCTTTTATTGTGGGCAGTCTGGGGCGCACCTGTGCACTGGTCATGATGTCGGATCGGCATCTTGATGTGGCGCACCTGTGAGGTGGGGTGGATTGTCTCGGCGGGGCAGAGGTGCTCGCTGTCACACATTTGGACAGATTTGTGAACAATGTTTGAGAGAAATGGTAGTGTTGTGTATCTGGAGTGAATTTTGGATCTTTGGGTCCATCTCAGGAAAAATGGGAGCGAAAACAAAAGTGTTGCGTTTATATTTTTGTTGAGTATATTTCAAATACTCTGACGACACTGCCATCCTCGCACTCCTCAACGACAAGAACTCCATAACCGCCTACCAACAGTCTGTCACCCACTTCACCAAGTGGTGCACTGACTATTTTCTCGAGCTAAATGTCAATAAAACAAAGGAATTACTGATTCACACTCAACAACACACCCCGGACCTGGCACTCACCACTATACACAGTAAAACAGTTGAACGTGTCACTCACTTCAGATATTTGGGACTCACACTGGACAATAAACTCACCTTCGAACAGCATGTCACTGATGTCCATAAACGCACACAACAAAGACTCCACATCCTCTGCAAACTCCGTGCTCTCTCCGTCACCCCACGACTTCTCTTACTGTTATACACCAGCATCATACAACCCATCCTTCTCTACTGCTCCCCCTGTTACTTCAATACGCTCTCCATCACCAACAGAAACAAACTCACCAAGGTCACCCGCACAGCTTCCAAAATCATCAATCGGCCCATCAAAGACCTCTCACATTTTAATAATAAATCCATCACACATATGGCCCGGACAATTATCAGAGACTCAGACCACCCACTACATCATCACTTGTGCCTGTTGCCCTCTGGCCGCAGGTACAGGACTCTGAGGTGGAAGCGGGCACGCTCCAGTAAAAACTTTGTGTCCTCTGCCACTGCTGCACTTAAAGGTCCCATGGCATGAAATTTTCACTTTCTGAGGTATTTGAACGTTAATGTGAGCTCCCCTACCCTGTTTAGCCCCCCCCCCCCCCATGGTTAAAAGTTGTGAAATGTCTAAACTGAGCATATCCGATCCTTTTCTGCGTTACAAAAAATCGGAGCTCAAACGGGCGATTTTGAACAAGGCACCTTATTGACGTCAGATCGAAAAAAGAAATGCAAATGCAGTTCCACCCCCGTCTGTCTGTACTCAGCATCTCTGTAAATCACGCCCAGAGAGTTTGGACTGCGAATGCGCTAGGCAATGCGAAATGCGGTTTTTTATTTGCCTGGAGGCACGTCCGAGTGTTTCTAGGCTCGGAAGTCCTTTATCTGAGCCTCTGGACCTTTGAACAGCAGTGGTTTAATTTTATTTTCTGTGGAAATGTGTTTATTTTTCAATGGAACGCTTCAAATCTCTCCCCCCGTGCAAAAACAAGGAAATGGATCAGCTGAGAGCTCTGAGGGAGAGCGGAGAGTTTGGCCACGCCCCCACCCTCTACTATTGGACAGCTCTTTTCTCCTCATTTGCATTCAAGCAACAACGCCCATTATGGAGTGTTCAGAGAGAGAAAAATTACTCTTTCTCATCTTATCTCTGTTTCTCATGCACTGAGTGTTGATTTTGAAGAAGGATTCATTTACAGTATTAGGGAACCATTAAGGAGCCATATAAAAGCATTTCACAACTTTTAACCATGGGGGGAGGGGGGGCTAAACAGGGTAGGGGAGCTCACGTTAACGTTCAAAAACCTCAGAAAGTGAAAATTTCATGCCATGGGACCTTTCACATCCTCAATCTGGAACAGCTGTCGCTGAAAACGACTGAAAAACATAAAGCGTCGCGATGGCTGTTTGAATCTGTTTGGTCGAAGCGTCAATTAGACTTAGACAAACTTTATTGATCCACAAGGGAAATGACATGGACACAGCAGCTCACACATCACAACAGGGCAGTAGACGGGAGGGTTTTAGAATTTAGAATTGGACCCTCTACCAATCACACACAAATATATACACACACAAGCAGAAAAATAATATAAAGGGTAAATAATCAGTTCTAAATAAGTAGCAAAATAGCAAAAGGCTGGTGTCAAATAAAGAGTTGGTTGTTGTACAGTTGTAGGGAGTATTATCTGTTACATAAAGGTGAGTTGTTGTACAGTTGTAGGGAGTATTACACAAACCTTTTACATCTGCACATTTTTCACAAACAAAAAAGTCAGATTTTTTTTTTTATTTTTACATATAAAAAAAAACCACACAAGTCATCTTATATTTTTGTATTTTCCCGAAAACCTTGAAAAATAACATTGCTATGAGGCTAACAATATGGAATTTCATGCGTTTTGCGTCGGTTTTTTGTTCCTAACTGAAAAACAACTTTAAATATGTAAATGTGTGTGTTTACCATCAGTCTGAGGTTGGCGAGTGTGGGAAAGTGTTTTGTGGTGAGCAGACAGTACGTGCGCCGGCAGCACCCTGTAGTGACAGTTAGAAACACGGCGAGTGAAGCATCCACTGCAGTTTTTGGTAATGACTGGGCACTTTCTCAGCCAGTGTGAACCCAGTCACTTCTGTCACCTTCAATAAACCCAGACACACACACACCAAAATACACAGCAGCACTCGTCACACACAGACAGAGACAGACAACAAGCTACACACTATTTGTGGTACTACTATTATACTGCACTGTGGTAGTACCTGCTGCTTCTGTTGAACAAAATGTAGCACAAATGTTGTTAAATCTCAAAATCTACATGAAATACTTGTACTTTTTACTCTTTAAGTACACTTTAATATTTTTACTTAGCCTGCAAGGACCCAAACTGTTGCATGGCATACTTTACGGATTTCTCTTTGTTATTTGGGCAGACTGATGAGTGTAAAAACAAAGAATTATCTTTTTACATGATGTAGTTTCTGTCCATATATGAGGACATTCACAATTGAATAATGATTTGCAAACTATTTTTTAAATGCCTGAACACAGTAAAATGTTTCCTGACTGTAAAAAGAAAACTGCGGCTCATTTGAAGTGCTGCTAACAGGTGCAGGAAGACATACATACAAACAAAGTAAAAAAAATAATAAAAAAAACATTCTGAAACATTGAAACTCTTAAAAAATATTCAAAACTGAACATTTTTGCATTGTTGTTGTTCTAAACTGTCCTCCATGTGAAAGCAATGTAAGCGTGTTGTTCCTGTGGACGCCAGTCACAGAGAAAAAAAAAGTAAAATGAAAAATAAATGGTTATATTTATGAAATGATTTGTACTATAAAGTTATTTTCTATTTAACTTCACCATTTTTATTATTATTATTTTTTAATTCAAAATCACTGAATTTTCACTTTTACCCTTTAAATACTGGTGTGGAGAGGCACCAATGGCCGGACTGACTGTGCTGTAGCTCAGCAGTGACAGAGTCCGGGTTAAAGCGGCGGTGAAAAGGCGCCGGGTGAGGCTCGTAGTGACCTGACCTCATGGTAGAGCCCAGGGATTCTTCTGCAACTCCTGGGGCAGCAGATGAGAATAAGTGACAGCAAGCTACAATTTAGAATTATCAAATCAAAACGTTATTTATAAAGCAGTTCTCATACAAAACATGTAACACAAAGTGCTTTACAGTGATTAAAACAACCTACATTTCCTTCCACCCACCCAACCAGCCCCCCACAGGTGCCTGACACCACACAACCAAACAACACAAACAGTAACACACACACGTGCGCGCGCACACACACACACACACACACACACACACATACTAACATGCTAAAATACATAAAACTACACATAGTTTAAAAAAACAAAAAAAAAACAGTAAAAGTGTAACGTTTCAATCAAAGGCCAAGCTAAACAGGTGAGTCTTGATGGAAATGGAGGAAGATTTCATATTAAAGCTCAAGCAGTTTTCTAAACTGGACTTGCGGTTGAAGCAGGAGTTTATAATTAAAGGAAGACCAATGCAAAGAAGCCTCATTAAACATGAGCGGTCCACCGCTCACATTCAGAGGCAGATTGCGCTAAAAACGTCGCTATTTTAATTTATGACGCTACTCGGTGCTCTGGAAAATGCACTGAACAATAATAATTAATTTTCAGCTTCACGTCCAAAATATTACGAGCTCCAGTCACTTACAGAGAGAGATATTTACTTGCTGACACCTGGTTTACATATTTGTAAATCTGATTGTGATAACATCAGTGCCTCACCAGCCACGACCCTCACCGTACGTCACTGACGCCAGGTCACAGGAGGCTATGTATTTTTTTGCTCCAGTATCTGTACTTTTCCTTAAGTAACAAAACTGAGTACTTCTTCCAGCACTGAATAGACCAAAATACAGACCAATACTAGCCAGACTGAGACAACCAGCAAGCTATACTACAACTACAATACAGTGGTGGAATGCAGCGAAGTACATCCAGGACATTTACCACAGCAGGGGTCACTAAGGACCATACTCATCCGGCACAAGGACTCTTCCGTCTGCTACCCTCTGGTAGACGATACAGGAGCCTGCAGCACGCACAAAAACACTCAAAGACAGATATTACCCCCAAGCTGTCAGACTACTGAACTCTGGGTAATACTCTAAATAATACTGAACTTTCAATAATACTGCACTAAACTACTTTTCATTATGCATGTTTACTGCTGCTGCTCTGTATGAATGTATCATGTTTGTCACTACCTCACTGTAAATGCTACTGTTACATGTGCAATAATCTGTGCAATAACCTATGTGCAATATTTATACCACACTATGTGCAATACGAAATCCACATGCAACACCTACACCACACCATATTATGTGCAATCTGTGAAATACTTACACCTTATTTGATCTTTGATTTAATCCTACCTGCACCTTGTACATTGTACCTTGTATTTTTTTATTACATTTTATTACATATTTTATTATATTGTTTATTATATTGTTTACTTCTTCCCCTGCACTTTTGCAACACTTTTTTTTTACCATGTACTATTATTGCATGTCATTAGTACTTCTTGACTATCTTCGCGAGTCAACGGTTCTTCTGATCCTAAGCATTTCATTGCATTGTTGACCTTGTGTTGATCCTGCATATGACAAATAAACAATCTTGAAACTCTTGAAACTCTTGAAACTGAAACAAGCAGTAAAGAAGGCGTCCTGTACTAAGTAAAAAATGTTGGCATCTTTACTTAAGTGGATTTTAAAGTGGATACTTATACTTCACTACATTTAAGAGCAGGTAGCTGTACTTTTTGAACTGGCCTGAACTGCTGAAAAGGCTGAGGCTTTAGTTTTAACACATTCATAATTTGTTAAAAAATAATATATAACCAAATAAAAACTGTTAAAAAAATAAAATAAAAATTTAAAAATCTGCACTTTTACTTTTTACTCTTTAAGTACATTTCTAAACAAGTACTTCAATACTTTTAGTTTTACTTGTGTGTTTTTTGCTTTTGTATCTGTACCTTTACTTTACTAACAAAATGGAGTACTTCTTCCACTACTGTGTAGACCAAAATACAGGCCAAAGTTAACCAGACAAAGATAACCAGCTAGAGAGTATCTGTGGTACTACTATACTACTACTCGAAACCTGGAAACATGTTGTGAAAGCTAAACAGAACTGTGACGAGGTTGCTATGGTGTTTTGGTAGCTTGTCAGTGGTAGTAGTAGCTGTTGAGGTCAGAGGTGTGTGAGGTTATACAGTGTTTTCAGTTCATCTTATTTCATGGTGTGTTTGTTTGTGGTAAAGATTGCATGGACTAAATTACGCTTCAATTTGAGACTGTATAACTTTATATTCTGTTTTGTGCATTCACAGAATTACAACATAACATGATTTTAAAGGTGCACTATGTAACTTTTCTGGTGGAGGGTTTGTTTTCATGATTATTGTTTTGTTGCTTTCCTCTGCTTGATTGCTCTCCACAGTATGACATCACCAGCCTAATCACAACTCAGGTCTGTGTAGTGGCAACCCCACTCACAGTATGAATGTTTTTGAATATTAAACACCTGTAATTACATAAAAGCAAGGTAGATGATTTAATGTCATCTATTTTCCAGTGTAAATAGACCCACTGCATTCTAATACATTTTCAGTAGTGAAGTTAGCGGTGATCAAAGTCTACACCAGTCGGTATGTCAGCGTACATGTTTACAACCACATACATTGGACGCTGGATAAATCATACCGGGCCACAACAGTTTGACAGTGAAATTTCAGTTTTGATTTCATCAAGCACCACAAATCCTTTAAAGGTACACTGTGTAGGATGGTGGCACATTGGTGGATGGTGGGTATTGCAGTTCCGGTTCTAGCTACGGCAGACCTCGAGGGTCATAAACAGCAGTAATAAGTAGCAGAATCTCACAGGAACGAGTAGGTGGCGGTATGCGCAAGCAACGCGTAACCCGCCATTAACCCGAAAGTGAAAGTGTGTGAAATCCACGGGCCACTGCCGACAGCTATAAAGAAAACGGCGAAGG